>JARGYO010000047.1:0-48528 GCA_029206835.1 Rana muscosa
GTGATGGCCCATAGTACATCAGTGATGAACTATAGTACATCAGTGATGATCCACAGTACATCAGTGATGATCCACAGTACATCAGGGATGGTCCATAGTACACCAGTGATGATCCACAGTACATCAGTTATGATCCACAGTACATTAGTGATGATCCACAGTACATCAGTGATGATCCACAGTACATCAGTGATGATCCACAGTACATCAGTGATGATCCACAGTACATCAGTGATGATCCACAGGACATCAGGGATGGTCCACAGTACATCAGTGATGATCCATAGTAAACCAGTCATGATCCATAGTACATCAGTGATGATCCATAGTACATCAGTGATGATCCATAGTACACCAGTGATGGCCCATAGTACACCAGTGATGATCCATAGTACACCAGTGATGGCCCATAGTACTTCAGTGATGATCTATAGTACATCAGTGATGATCCACAGTACATCAGTGATGATCCACAATACATCAGGGATTGTCCACAGTATATCAGTGATGATCCATAGTACATCAGTGATGGCCCACAGTACATCAGTGATGATCCACAGTACATCAGTGATGATCCATAGTACACCAGTGATGGTCCATAGTACACCAGTGATGGTCCATAGTACATCAGTGATGATCCATAGTACATCAGTGATGATCCATAGTACATCAGTGATGATCCACAGTACATCAGGGATGGTCCACAGTACATCAGTGATGATCCATAGTACACCAGTGATGGCCCAAAGCACATCAGTGATGGTCCATAGTACACCAGGGATGATCCATAGTAATCCAGTGATGATCCATAGTACACCAGTGATGGCCCATAGTACACCAGTGATGGCCCATAGTACATCAGTGATGATCCACAGTACATCAGTGATGATCTATAGTACATCAGGGATGGTCCACAGTACATCAGTGATGATCCATAGTACACCAGTGATGATCCATAGTACATCAGTGATGCTCCATAGTACACCTGTGATGGCCCACAGTACACCTGTGATGTCCCACAGTAGATCAGTGATGATCCACAGTACATCAGGGATGATCCACAGTATATCAGGGATGGTCCACAGTATATCAGTGATGAGCCATAGTACATCAGTGATGGTCCATAGTACACCAGTGATGATCCATAGTACACCAGTGATGGCCCATAGTACATCAGTGATGGCCCATAGTACACAGTGATGATCCATAGTACACCAGTGATGGCCCATAGTACACCCGTGATGCCCCATAGTACATCAGTGATGATCCACAGTACATCAGTGATGATCCATAGTACACCAGGGATGGCCCATAGTACATCAGTGATGGCTCATAGTACATCAGTGATGATCCATAGTACATCAGTGATGATCCATAGTACACCAGTGATGATCCATAGTACATCAGTGATGGCTCATAGTACATCAGTGATGATCCATAGTACACCCAGTGATGATCCATAGTACATCAGTGATGGCTCATAGTACATCAGTGATGATCCATAATACATCAGTGATGATCCATAGTACATCAGTGATGATCCATAGTACACCAGTCATGGACCATAGTACTACAGTGATGATCTATAGTACATCAGTGATGATCCACAGTACATCAGTGATGATCCACAGTACATCAGTGATGATCCAAGGTACATCAGTGATGATCCATAGTACATCAGTGATGATCCTCAGTACATCAGTGATGATCCACAGTACATCAGTGATGATCCACAGTACATCAGTGATGATCCACAGTACATCAGGGATGGTCCACAGTACATCAGTGATGATCCATAGTACACCAGTCATGATCCATAGTACATCAGTGATGATCCATAGTACATCAGTGATGATCCATAGTACACCAGTGATGATCCATAGTACACCAGTGATGGCCCATAGTACTTCAGTGATAATTAATAGTACATCAGTGATGATCCACAGTACATCAGTGATGATCCACAATACATCAGGGATGGTCCACAGTATATCAGTGATGATCCATAGTACATCAGTGATGGCCCACAGTACATCAGTGATGATCCACAGTACATCAGTGATGATCCATAGTACACCAGTGATGGCCCATAGTACATCAGTGATGGTCCATAGTACATCAGTGATGATCCATAGTACATCAGTGATGATCCATAGTACACCAGTGATGATCCACAGTACATCAGTTATGATCCACAGTACATCAGTGATGATCCACAGTACATCAGTGATGATCCACAATACTTCAGTGATGATCCACAGTACATCAGTGATGATCCACAGTACATCAGGGATGGTCCACAGTATATCAGTGATGATCCATAGTACATCAGTGATGGCCCATAGTACATCAGTGATGATCCATAGTACACCAGTGATGATCCATAGTACACCAGTAATGTTCCATAGTACACCAGGGATGATCCACAGTACATCAGTGATGATCCACAGTACATCAGTGGTGGTCCACAGTACATCAGTGATGGTCCATAGTACACCAGTGATGATCCATAGTACACCAGTGATGATCCATAGTACACCAGTGATGGCCCGTAGTACACCAGTGATGGCCCATAGTACATCAGTGATGATCCATAGTACATCAATGATGATCCACAGTACATCAGTGATGATCTATAGTACATCAGGGATGGTCCATAGTACATCAGTGATGATCCATAGTACACCAGTGATGATCCATAGTACACCAGTGATGGCCCATAGTACATCAGTGATGAACTATAGTACATCAGTGATGATCCACAGTACATCAGGGATGGTCCATAGTACATCAGTGATGATCCATAGTACACCAGTGATGATCCATAGTACACCAGTGATGGCCCATAGTACATCAGTGATGAACTATAGTACATCAGTGATGATCCACAGTACATCAGTGATGATCCACAGTACATCAGGGATGGTCCATAGTACACCAGTGATGATCCACAGTACACCAGTGATGATCCATAGTACACCAGTGATGGTCCATAGTACACCAGTGATGATCCACAGTACACCAGTGATGATCCATAGTACACCAGTGATGGTCCATAGTACATCAGTGATGATCTATAGTACATCAGTGATGGTCCATAGTACATCAGTGATGATCTATATACATAGTACACCAGTGATGATCTATAGTACATCAGTGATGATCTACAGTACATCAGTTATGATCCACAGTACATTAGTGATGATCCACAGTACATCAGTGATGATCCACAATACTTCAGTGATGATCCACAGTACATCCGTGATGATCCACAGTACATCAGGGATGGTCCACAGTATATCAGTGATGATCCATAGTACATCAGTGATGGTCCATAGTACATCAGTGATGGTCCATAGTACACCAGTGATGATCCATAGTACACCAGTGATGGCCCATAGTACACCAGTGAGGGCCCATAGTACATCAGTGATGATCCATAGTACATCAGTGATGATCCACAGTACATCAGTGATGATCCACAGTACATCAGGGATGGTCCATAGTACATCAGTGATGATCCATAGTACACCAGTGATGATCCATAGTACACCAGTGATGGCCCATAGTACATCAGTGATGAACTATAGTACATCAGTGATGATCCACAGTACATCAGGGATGGTCCATAGTACATCACTGATGATCCATAGTACACCAGGGATGGTCCATAGTACATCAGTGATGAACAATAGTACATCAGTGATGATCCATAGTACATCAGTGATGATCCATAGTACATCAGTGATGATCCACAGTACATCAGTGATGATCCACAGTACATCAGGGATGGTCCATAGTACATCAGTGATGATCCATAGTACACCATTGATGATCCATAGTACACCAGTGATGGCCCATAGTACATCAGTGATGAACTATAGTACATCAGTGATGATCCACAGTACATCAGTGATGATCCACAGTACATCAGGGATGGTCCATAGTACACCAGTGATGATCCACAGTACACCAGTGATGATTCATAGTACACCAGTGATGGTCCATAGTACATCAGTGATGATCTATAGTACATCAGTGATGGTCCATAGTACATCAGTGATGATCTATAGTACATCAGTGATGATCCACAGTACATCAGTTATGATACACAGTACATCAGTGATGATCCACAGTACATCAGTGATGATCCACAATACTTCAGGGATGGTCCACAGTATATCAGTGATGATCCATAGTACATCAGTGATGGTCCATAGTACACCAGTGATGATCTATAGTACACCAGTGATGGCCCATAGTACACCAGTGATGGCCCATAGTACATCAGTGATGATCCATAGTACATCAGTGATGATCCACAGTACATCAGTGATGATCCACAGTACATCAGGGATGGTCCATAGTACATCAGTGATGATCCATAGTACACCAGTGATGATCCATAGTACACCAGTGATGGCCCATAGTACATCAGTGATGAACTATAGTACATCAGTGATGATCCACAGTACATCAGGGATGGTCCATAGTACATCAGTGATGATCCATAGTACACCAGTGATGATCCATAGTACACCAGTGATGGCCCATAGTACATCAGTGATGAACTATAGTACATCAGTGATGATCCACAGTACATCAGTGATGATCCATAGTACATCAGTGATGATCCACAGTATATCAGTGATGATCCACAGTACATCAGGGATGGTCCATAGTACATCAGTGATGATCCATAGTACACCAGTGATGATCCATAGTACACCAGTGATGGCCCATAGTACATCAGTGATGAACTATAGTACATCAGTGATGATCCACAGTACATCAGTGATGATCCACAGTACACCAGTGATGATCCACAGTACACCAGTGATGATTCATAGTACACCAGTGATGGTCCATAGTACATCAGTGATGATATATAGTACATCAGTGATGGTCCATAGTACATCAGTGATGAGCTATAGTACATGAGTGATGATCTATAGTACATCAGTGATGATCCATAGTACACCAGTGATGATCCATAGTACACCAGTGATGGCCCATAGTACATCAGTGATGAACTATAGTACATCAGTGATGATCCACAGTACATCAGGGATGGTCCATAGTACATCAGTGATGATCCATAGTACACCAGTGATGGCCCATAGTACATCAGTGATGAACTATAGTACATCAGTGATGATCCACAGTACATCAGTGATGATCCACAGTACATCAGGGATGGTCCATAGTACACCAGTGATGATCCACAGTACACCAGTGATGATCCATAGTACACCAGTGATGGTCCATAGTACATCAGTGATGATCTATAGTACATCAGTGATGGTCCATAGTACATCAGTGATGATCTATATACATAGTACACCAGTGATGATCTATAGTACATCAGTGATGATCTACAGTACATCAGTTATGATCCACAGTACATTAGTGATGATCCACAGTACATCAGTGATGATCCACAATACTTCAGTGATGATCCACAGTACATCAGTGATGATCCACAGTACATCAGGGATGGTCCACAGTATATCAGTGATGATCCATAGTACATCAGTGATGGTCCATAGTACATCAGTGATGGTCCATAGTACACCAGTGATGATCCATAGTACACCAGTGATGGCCCATAGTACACCAGTGATGGCCCATAGTACATCAGTGATGATCCACAGTACATCAGTGATGATCCACAGTACATCAGGGATGGTCCACAGTATATCAGGGATGGTCCATAGTACATCAGTGATGATCCATAGTACACCAGTGATGATCCATAGTACACCAGTGATGGCCCATAGTACATCAGTGATGAACAATAGTACATCAGTGATGATCCACAGTACATCAGTGATGATCCATAGTACATCAGTGATGATCCACAGTACATCAGTGATGATCCACAGTACATCAGGGATGGTCCATAGTACATCAGTTATGATCCATAGTACACCAGTGATGATCCATAGTACACCAGTGATGGCCTATAGTACATCAGTGATGAACTATAGTACATCAGTGATGATCCACAGTACATCAGTGATGATCCACAGTACATCAGGGATGGTCCATAGTACACCAGTGATGATCCACAGTACACCAGTGATGATCCATAGTACACCAGTGATGGTCCATAGTACATCAGTGATGATCTATAGTACATCAGTGATGGTCCATAGTACATCAGTGATGATCTATAGTACATCAGTGATGATCCACAGTACATCAGTTATGACACACAGTACATCAGTGATGATCCACAGTACATCAGTGATGATACACAGTACATCAGTGATGATCCACAGTACATCAGTGATGATCCACAGTACATCAGGGATGGTCCACAGTATATCAGTGATGATCCATAGTACATCAGTGATGGTCCATAGTACACCAGTGATGATCTATAGTACACCAGTGATGGCCCATAGTACACCAGTGATGGCCCATAGTACATCAGTGATGATCCATAGTACATCAGTGATGATCCACAGTACATCAGTGATGATCCACAGTACATCAGGGATGGTCCATAGTACATCAGTGATGATCCATAGTACACCAGTGATGATCCATAGTACACCAGTGATGGCCCATAGTACATCAATGATGAACTATAGTACATCAGTGATGATCCACAGTACATCAGGGATGGTCCATAGTACATCAGTGATGATCCATAGTACACCAGTGATGATCCATAGTACACCAGTGATGGCCCATAGTACATCAGTGATGAACTATAGTACATCAGTGATGATCCACAGTACATCAGTGATGATCCATAGTACATCAGTGATGATCCACAGTATATCAGTGATGATCCACAGTACATCAGGGATGGTCCATAGTACATCAGTGATGATCCATAGTACACCAGTGATGATCCATAGTACACCAGTGATGGCCCATAGTACATCAGTGATGAACTATAGTACATCAGTGATGATCCACAGTACATCAGTGATGATCCATAGTACATCAGTGATGATCCACAGTACATCAGGGATGGTCCATAGTACATCAGTGATGATCCATAGTACACCAGTGATGATCCACAGTACACCAGTGATGGTCCATAGTACATCAGTGATGATCTATAGTACATCAGTGATGATCTATAGTACATCAGTGATGATCCACAGTACATCAGTTATGATACACAGTACATCAGTGATGATCCACAGTACATCAGTGATGATCCACAATACTTCAGTGATGATCCACAGTACATCAGTGATGATCCACAGTACATCAGGGATGGTCCACAGTATATCAGTGATGATCCATAGTACATCAGTGATGGTCCATAGTACATCAGTGATGGTCCATAGTACATCAGTGATGGTCCATAGTACACCAGTGATGATCCATAGTACACCAGTGATGGCCCATAGTACACCAGTGATGGCCCATAGTACATCAGTGATGATCCATAGTACATCAGTGATGATCCACAGTACATCAGTGATGATCCACAGTACATCAGGGATGGTCCATAGTACATCAGTGATGATCCATAGTACACCAGTGATGATCCATAGTACACCAGTGATGGCCCATAGTACATCAGTGATGATCCATAGTACACCAGTGATGGCCCATAGTACATCAGTGATGAACTATAGTACATCAGTGATGATCCACAGTACATCAGGGATGGTCCATAGTACATCAGTGATGATCCATAGTACACCAGTGATGATCCATAGTACACCAGTGATGGCCCATAGTACATCAGTGATGAACTATAGTACATCAGTGATGATCCACAGTACATCAGTGATGATCCATAGTACATCAGTGATGATCCACAGTACATCAGTGATGATCCACAGTACATCAGGGATGGTCCATAGTACATCAGTGATGATCCATAGTACACCAGTGATGATCCATAGTACACCAGTGATGGCCCATAGTACATCAGTGATGAACTATAGTACATCAGTGATGATCCACAGTACATCAGTGATGATCCACAGTACATCAGGGATGGTCCATAGTACACCAGTGATGATCCACAGTACACCAGTGATAATCCATAGTACACCAGTGATGGTCCATAGTACATCAGTGATGATCTATAGTACATCAGTGATGGTCCATAGTACATCAGTGATGAGCTATAGTACATCAGTGATGATCTATAGTACATCACTGATGATCCATAGTACACCAGTGATGATCCATAGTACACCAGTGATGGCCCATAGTACATCAGTGATGAACTATAGTACATCAGTGATGATCCACAGTACATCAGGGATGGTCCATAGTACATCAGTGATGATCCATAGTACATCAGTGATGATCCATAGTACACCAGTGATGGCCCATAGTACATCAGTGATGATCCACAGTACATCAGTGATGATCCATAGTACATCAGTGATGATCCACAGTACATCAGTGATGATCCACAGTACATCAGGGATGGTCCATAGTACATCAGTGATGATCCATAGTACACCAGTGATGATCCATAGTACACCAGTGATGGCCCATAGTACATCAGTGATGAACTATAGTACATCAGTGATGATCCACAGTACATCAGTGATGATCCACAGTACATCAGGGATGGTCCATAGTACACCAGTGATGATCCACAGTACACCAGTGATGATCCATAGTACACCAGTGATGGTCCATAGTACATCAGTGATGATCTATAGTACATCAGTGATGGTCCATAGTACATCAGTGATGATCTATAGTACATCAGTGATGATCTATAGTACATCAGTGATGATCCATAGTACATCAGTGATGATCCACAGTACATCAGTGATGGTTCACAGTACATCAGGGATGGTCCACAGTACATCGGTGATGATCCATAGTACACCAGTGATGGCCCATAGTACATCAGTGATGGTCCATAGTACATCAGTGATGATCCATAGTAGATCAGTGATGATCCATAGTACACCAGTGATGGCCCATAGTACACCAGTGATGGCCCATAGTACATCAGTGATGATCCACAGTACATCAGTGATGATCCATAGTACATCAGTGATGATCCACAGTACATCAGGGATGGTCCATAGTACATCAGTGATGATCCATAGTACACCAGTGATGATCCATAGTACACCAGTGATGGCCCATAGTACATCAGTGATGAACTATAGTACATCAGTGATGATCCACAGTACATCAGTGATGATCCACAGTACATCAGGGATGGTCCATAGTACACCAGTGATGATCCACAGTACACCAGTGATGATCCATAGTACACCAGTGATGGTCCATAGTACATCAGTGATGATCTATAGTACATCAGTGATGGTCCATAGTACATCAGTGATGATCTATAGTACATCAGTGATGATCTATAGTACATCAGTGATGATCCACAGTACATCAGTTATGATACACAGTACATCAGTGATGATCCACAGTACATCAGTGATGATCCACAATACTTCAGTGATGATCCACAGTACATCAGTGATGATCCACAGTACATCAGGGATGGTCCACAGTATATCAGTGATGATCCATAGTACATCAGTGATGGTCCATAGTACATCAGTGATGGTCCATAGTACACCAGTGATGATCCATAGTACACCAGTGATGGCCCATAGTACACCAGTGATGGCCCATAGTACATCAGTGATGATCCATAGTACATCAGTGATGATCCACAGTACATCAGTGATGATCCACAGTACATCAGGGATGGTCCATAGTACATCAGTGATGATCCATAGTACACCAGTGATGATCCATAGTACACCAGTGATGGCCCATAGTACATCAGTGATGAACTATAGTACATCAGTGATGATCCACAGTACATCAGGGATGGTCCATAGTACATCAGTGATGATCCATAGTACACCAGTGATGATCCATAGTACACCAGTGATGGCCCATAGTACATCAGTGATGAACTATAGTACATCAGTGATGATCCACAGTACATCAGTGATGATCCATAGTACATCAGTGATGATCCACAGTACATCAGTGATGATCCACAGTACATCAGGGATGGTCCATAGTACATCAGTGATGATCCATAGTACACCAGTGATGATCCATAGTACACCAGTGATGGCCCATAGTACTTCAGTGATGAACTATAGTACATCAGTGATGATCCACAGTACATCAGTGATGATCCACAGTACATCAGGGATGGTCCACAGTACATCAGTGATGATCCATAGTACATCAGTGATGGCCCATAGTACATCAGTGATGATCCATATTACACCAGTGATGATCCATAGTACACCAGGGATGACCCACAGTACATCAGTGATGATCCACAGTACATCCATGATGGTCCATAGTAAATCAGTGATGGTCCATAGTACACCAGTGATGATCCATAGTTCACCAGTGATGGCCCATAGTACACCAGTGATGATCCATAGTACACCAGAGATGGCCCATAGTATACCAGTGATGTCCCATAGTACATCAGTGATGATCCACAGTACATCAGTGATGATCCATAGTACACCAGGGATGGCCCATAGTACATCAGTGATGGCTCATAGTACATCAGTGATGATCCATAGTACATCAGTGATGATCCATAGTACACCAGTGATGATCCATAGTACATCAGTGATGGCTCATAGTACATCAGTGATGATCCATAGTACATCAGTGATGATCCATAGTACACCAGTGATGATCTATAGTACATCAGTGATGGCTCATAGTACATCAGTGATGATCCATAATACATCAGTGATGATCCATAGTACACCAGTGATGGCCCATAGTACTTCAGTGATGATCTATAGTACATCAGTGATGATCCACAGTACATCAGTGATGATCCACAGTACATCAGTGATGATCCACGGTACATCAGTGATGATCCATAGTACATCAGTGATGATCCTCAGTACATCAATGATGATCCACAGTACATCAGTGATGATCCACAGTACATCAGTGATGATCCACAGGACATCAGGGATGGTCCACAGTACATCAGTGATGATCCATAGTAAACCAGTCATGATCAATAGTACATCAGTGATGATCCATAGTACATCAGTGATGATCCATAGTACACCAGTGATGGCCCATAGTACACCAGTGATGATCCATAGTACACCAGTGATGGCCCATAGTACTTCAGTGATGATCTATAGTACATCAGTGATGATCCACAGTACATCAGTGATGATCCACAATACATCAGGGATGGTCCACAGTATATCAGTGATGATCCATAGTACATCAGTGATGGCCCACAGTACATCAGTGATGATCCACAGTACATCAGTAATGATCCATAGTACACCAGTGATGGTCCATAGTACACCAGTGATGGTCCATAGTACATCAGTGATGATCCACAGTACATCAGGGATGGTCCACAGTACATCAGTGATGATCCATAGTACACCAGTGATGGCCCAAAGCACATCAGTGATGGTCCATAGTACACCAGGGATGATCCATAGTAATCCAGTGATGATCCATAGTACACCAGTGATGGCCCATAGTACACCAGTGATGGCCCATAGTACATCAGTGATGATCCACAGTACATCAGTGATGATCTATAGTACATCAGGGATGGTCCACAGTACATCAGTGATGATCCATAGTACACCAGTGATGATCCATAGTACACCAGTGATGATCCATAGTGCATCAGTGATGCTCCATAGTACACCTGTGATGGCCCACAGTACACCTGTGATGGCCCACAGTAGATCAGTGATGATCCACAGTACATCAGGGATGATCCACAGTATATCAGGGATGATCCACAGTATATCAGTGATGAGCCATAGTACATCAGTGATGGTCCATAGTACACCAGTGATGATCCATAGTACACCAGTGATGGCCCATAGTACACCAGTGATGGCCCATAGTACACCAGTGATGATCCATAGTACACCAGTGATGGCCCATAGTACACCAGTGATGTCCCATAGTACATCAGTGATGATCCACAGTACATCAGTGATGATCCATAGTACACCAGGGATGGCCCATAGTACATCAGTGATGGCTCATAGTACATCAGTGATGATCCATAGTACATCAGTGATGATCCATAGTACACCAGTGATGATCCATAGTACATCAGTGATGGCTCATAGTACATCAGTGATGATCCATAGTACACCAGTGATGATCCATAGTACATCAGTGATGGCTCATAGTACATCAGTGATGATCCATAATACATCAGTGATGATCCATAGTACATCAGTGATGATCCATAGTACACCAGTCATGGCCCATAGTACTACAGTGATGATCTATAGTACATCAGTGATGATCCACAGTACATCAGTGATGATCCACAGTACATCAGTGATGATCCAAGGTACATCAGTGATGATCCATAGTACATCAGTGATGATCCTCAGTACATCAGTGATGGTCCACAGTATTTCAGTGATGATCCATAGTACATCAGTGATGGTCCATAGTACATCAGTGATGGTCCATAGTTACACCAGTGATGATCCATAGTACACCAGTGATGGCCCATAGTACACCAGTGATGGCCCATAGTACATCAGTGATGATCCATAGTACATCAGTGATGATCCACAGTACATCAGTGATGATCCACAGTACATCAGGGATGGTCCATAGTACATCAGTGATGATCCATAGTACACCAGTGATGATCCATAGTACACCAGTGATGGCCCATAGTACATCAGTGATGAACTATAGTACATCAGAGATGATCCACAGTACATCAGGGATGGTCCATAGTACATCAGTCATGATCCATAGTATACCAGTGATGATCCATAGTACACCAGTGATGGCCCATAGTACATCAGTGATGAACTATAGTACATCAGTGATGATCCACAGTACATCAGTGATGATCCATAGTACATCAGTGATGATCCACAGTACATCAGGGATGGTCCATAGTACATCAGTGATGATCCATAGTACACCAGTGATGATCCATAGTACACCAGTGATGGCCCATAGTACATCAGTGATGAACTATAGTACATCAGTGATGATCCACAGTACATCAGTGATGATCCACAGTACATCAGGGATGGTCCATAGTACACCAGTGATGATCCACAGTACACCAGTGATGGTCCATAGTACATCAGTGATGATCTATAGTACATCAGTGATGATCTATAGTACATCATTGATGATCCACAGTACATCAGTTATGATACACAGTACATCAGTGATGATCCACAGTACATCAGTGATGATCCACAATACTTCAGTGATGATCCACAGTAGATCAGTGATGATCCACAGTACATCAGGGATGGTCCACAGTATATCAGTGATGATCCATAGTACATCAGTGATGGTCCATAGTACATCAGTGATGGTCCATACTACACCAGTGATGATCCATAGTACACCAGTGATGGCCCATAGTACACCAGTGATGGCCCATAGTACATCAGTGATGATCCATAGTACATCAGTGATGATCCACAGTACATCAGTGATGATCCACAGTACATCAGGGATGGTCCATAGTACATCAGTGATGATCCATAGTACACCAGTGATGATCCATAGTACACCAGTGATGGCCCATAGTACATCAGTGATGAACTATAGTACATCAGTGATGATCCACAGTACATCAGGGATGGTCCATAGTACATCAGTGATGATCCATAGTACACCAGTGATGATCCATAGTACACCAGTGATGGCCCATAGTACATCAGTGATGAACTATAGTACATCAGTGATGATCCACAGTACATCAGTGATGATCCATAGTACATCAGTGATGATCCACAGTACATCAGTGATGATCCACAGTACATCAGGGATGGTCCATAGTACATCAGTGATGATCCATAGTACACCAGTGATGATCCATAGTACACCAGTGATGGCCCATAATACATCAGTGATGAACTATAGTACATCAGTGATGATCCACAGTACATCAGTGATGATCCACAGTACATCAGGGATGGTCCATAGTACACCAGTGATGATCCACAGTACACCAGTGATGATCCATAGTACACCAGTGATGGTCCATAGTACATCAGTGATGATCTATAGTACATCAGTGATGGTCCATAGTACGTCAGTGATGAGCTATAGTACATCAGTGATGATCTATAGTACATCAGTGATGATCCATAGTACACCAGTGATGATCCATAGTACACCAGTGATGGCCCATAGTACATCAGTGATGAACTATAGTACATCAGTGATGATCCACAGTACATCAGGGATGGTCCATAGTACATCAGTGATGATCCATAGTACATCAGTGATGATCCATAGTACACCAGTGATGGCCCATACTACATCAGTGATGAACTATAGTACATCAGTGATGATCCACAGTACATCAGTGATGATCCATAGTACATCAGTGAAGATCCACAGTACATTAGTGATGATCCACAGTACATCAGGGATGGTCCATAGTACATCAGTGATGATCCATAGTACACCAGTGATGATCCATAGTACACCAGTGATGGCCCATAGTACATCAGTGATGAACTATAGTACATCAGTGATGATCCACAGTACATCAGTGATGATCCACAGTACATCAGGGATGGTCCATAGTACACCAGTGATGATCCACAGTACACCAGTGATGATCCATAGTACACCAGTGATGGTCCATAGTACATCAGTGATGATCTATAGTACATCAGTGATGGTCCATAGTACATCAGTGATGATCTATAGTACATCAGTGATGATCTATAGTACATCAGTGATGATCCATAGTACACCAGTGATGATCCATAGTACACCAGTGATGGCCCATAGTACATCAGTGATGAACTATAGTACATCAGTGATGATCCACAGTACATCAGGGATGGTCCATAGTACATCATTGATGATCCATAGTACATCAGTGATGATCCATAGTACACCAGTGATGGCCCATAGTACATCAGTGATGAACTATAGTACATCAGTGATGATCCACAGTACATCAGTGATGATCCATAGCACATCAGTGAAGATCCACAGTACATTAGTGATGATCCACAGTACATCAGGGATGGTCCATAGTACATCAGTGATGATCCATAGTACACCAGTGATGATCCATAGTACACCAGTGATGGCCCATAGTACATCAGTGATGAACTATAGTACATCAGTGATGATCCACAGTACATCAGTGATGATCCACAGTACATCAGGGATGGTCCATAGTACACCAGTGATGATCCACAGTACACCAGTGATGATCCATAGTACACCAGTGATGGTCCATAGTACATCAGTGATGATCTATAGTACATCAGTGATGGTCCATAGTACATCAGTGATGATCTATAGTACATCAGTGATGATCTATAGTACATCAGTGATGATCCATAGTACATCAGTGATGATCCACAGTACATCAGTGATGGTCCACAGTACATCAGGGATGGTCCACAGTACATTGGTGATGATCCATAGTACACCAGTGATGGCCCATAGTACATCAGTGATGGTCCATAGTACATCAGTGATGATCCATAGTACACCAGTGATGGCCCATAGTACACCAGTGATGGCCCATAGTACATCAGTGATGATCCACAGTACATCAGTGATGATCCATAGTACACCAGTGATGGCCCATAGTACACCAGTGATGGCCCATAGTACATCAGTGATGATCCATAGTACACCAGTGATGATCCACAGTACATCAGTGATGATCCACAGTACATCAGGGATGGTCCATAGTACATCAGTGGTGATCCATAGTACACCAGTGATGATCCATAGTACACCAGTGATGGCCCATAGTACATCAGTGATGAACTATAGTACATCAGTGATGATCCACAGTACATCAGGGATGGTCCATAGTACATCAGTGATGATCCATAGTACACCAGTGATGATCCATAGTACACCAGTGATGGCCCATAGTACATCAGTGATGAACTATAGTACATCAGTGATGATCCACAGTACATCAGTGATGATCCATAGTACATCAGTGATGATCCACAGTACATCAGTGATGATCCACAGTACATCAGGGATGGTCCATAGTACATCAGTGATGATCCATAGTACACCAGTGATGATCCATAGTACACCAGTGATGGCCCATAGTACATCAGTGATGATCTATAGTACATCAGTGATGATCCACAGTACATCAGGGATGGTCCATAGTACATCAGGGATGATCCATAGTACATCAGTGATGATCCACAGTACATTAGTGATGATCCACAGTACATCAGTGATGATCCAAAGTACATTAGTGATGATCCACAGTACATCAGTGATGATCCACAGTACATCAGGGATGGTCCACAGTACATCAGTGATGATCCATAGTACACCAGTCATGATCCATAGTACATCAGTGATGATCCATAGTACATCAGTGATGGCCCACAGTACATCAGGGATGATCCACAGTACATCAGTGATGATCCATAGTACACCAGTGATGGCCCATAGTACACCAGTGATGGCCCATAGTACATCAGTGATGATCCACAGTACATCAGTGATGATCTATAGTACATCAGTGATGATCTACAGTACACCAGTGATGATTCACAGTACATCAGGGATGGTCCATAGTACATCAGGGATGGTCCATAGTACATCAGTGATGATCCACAGTACATCAGGGATGGTCCACAGTACATCAGTGATGATCCATAGTACATCAGTGATGGCCCATAGTACATCAGTGATGATCCATATTACACCAGTGATGATCCATAGTACACCAGGGATGACCCACAGTACATCAGTGATGATCCACAGTACATCCATGATGGTCCATAGTAAATCAGTGATGGTCCATAGTACACCAGTGATGATCCATAGTTCACCAGTGATGGCCCATAGTACACCAGTGATGATCCATAGTACACCAGAGATGGCCCATAGTATACCAGTGATGTCCCATAGTACATCAGTGATGATCCACAGTACATCAGTGATGATCCATAGTACACCAGGGATGGCCCATAGTACATCAGCGATGGCTCATAGTACATCAGTGATGATCCGTAGTACATCAGTGATGATCCATAGTACACCAGTGATGATCCATAGTACATCAGTGATGGCTCATAGTACATTAGTGATGATCCATAGTACATCAGTGATGATCCATAGTACACCAGTGATGATCTATAGTACATCAGTGATGGCTCATAGTACATCAGTGATGATCCATAATACATCAGTGATGATCCATAGTACACCAGTGATGGCCCATAGTACTTCAGTGATGATCTATAGTACATCAGTGATGATCCACAGTACATCAGTGATGATCCACAGTACATCAGTGATGATCCACGGTACATCAGTGATGATCCATAGTACATCAGTGATGATCCTCAGTACATCAATGATGATCCACAGTACATCAGTGATGATCCACAGTACATCAGTGATGATCCACAGGACATCAGGGATGGTCCACAGTACATCAGTGATGATCCATAGTAAACCAGTCATGATCAATAGTACATCAGTGATGATCCATAGTACATCAGTGATGATCCATAGTACACCAGTGATGGCCCATAGTACACCAGTGATGATCCATAGTACACCAGTGATGGCCCATAGTACATCAGTGATGAACTATAGTACATCAGTGATGATCCACAGTACATCAGTGATGATCCATAGTACATCAGTGATGATCCACAGTACATCAGTGATGATCCACAGTACATCAGGGATGGTCCATAGTACATCAGTGATGATCCATAGTACACCAGTGATGATCCATAGTACACCAGTGATGGCCCATAGTACATCAGTGATGATCTATAGTACATCAGTGATGATCCACAGTACATCAGGGATGGTCCATAGTACATCAGGGATGATCCATAGTACATCAGTGATGATCCACAGTACATTAGTGATGATCCACAGTACATCAGTGATGATCCAAAGTACATTAGTGATGATCCACAGTACATCAGTGATGATCCACAGTACATCAGGGATGGTCCACAGTACATCAGTGATGATCCATAGTACACCAGTCATGATCCATAGTACATCAGTGATGATCCATAGTACATCAGTGATGGCCCACAGTACATCAGGGATGATCCACAGTACATCAGTGATGATCCATAGTACACCAGTGATGGCCCATAGTACACCAGTGATGGCCCATAGTACATCAGTGATGATCCACAGTACATCAGTGATGATCTATAGTACATCAGTGATGATCTACAGTACACCAGTGATGATTCACAGTACATCAGGGATGGTCCATAGTACATCAGGGATGGTCCATAGTACATCAGTGATGATCCACAGTACATCAGGGATGGTCCACAGTACATCAGTGATGATCCATAGTACATCAGTGATGGCCCATAGTACATCAGTGATGATCCATATTACACCAGTGATGATCCATAGTACACCAGGGATGACCCACAGTACATCAGTGATGATCCACAGTACATCCATGATGGTCCATAGTAAATCAGTGATGGTCCATAGTACACCAGTGATGATCCATAGTTCACCAGTGATGGCCCATAGTACACCAGTGATGATCCATAGTACACCAGAGATGGCCCATAGTATACCAGTGATGTCCCATAGTACATCAGTGATGATCCACAGTACATCAGTGATGATCCATAGTACACCAGGGATGGCCCATAGTACATCAGTGATGGCTCATAGTACATCAGTGATGATCCATAGTACATCAGTGATGATCCATAGTACACCAGTGATGATCCATAGTACATCAGTGATGGCTCATAGTACATCAGTGATGATCCATAGTACATCAGTGATGATCCATAGTACACCAGTGATGATCTATAGTACATCAGTGATGGCTCATAGTACATCAGTGATGATCCATAATACATCAGTGATGATCCATAGTACACCAGTGATGGCCCATAGTACTTCAGTGATGATCTATAGTACATCAGTGATGATCCACAGTACATCAGTGATGATCCACAGTACATCAGTGATGATCCACGGTACATCAGTGATGATCCATAGTACATCAGTGATGATCCTCAGTACATCAATGATGATCCACAGTACATCAGTGATGATCCACAGTACATCAGTGATGATCCACAGGACATCAGGGATGGTCCACAGTACATCAGTGATGATCCATAGTAAACCAGTCATGATCAATAGTACATCAGTGATGATCCATAGTACATCAGTGATGATCCATAGTACACCAGTGATGGCCCATAGTACACCAGTGATGATCCATAGTACACCAGTGATGGTCCATAGTACTTCATGGATGATCTATAGTACATCAGTGATGATCCACAGTACATCAGTGATGATCCACAATACATCAGGGATGGTCCACAGTATATCAGTGATGATCCATAGTACATCAGTGATGGCCCACAGTACATCAGTGATGATCCACAGTACATCAGTAATGATCCATAGTACACCAGTGATGGTCCATAGTACACCAGTGATGGTCCATAGTACATCAGTGATGATCCACAGTACATCAGGGATGGTCCACAGTACATCAGTGATGATCCATAGTACACCAGTGATGGCCCAAAGCACATCAGTGATGGTCCATAGTACACCAGGGATGATCCATAGTAATCCAGTGATGATCCATAGTACACCAGTGATGGCCCATAGTACACCAGTGATGATCCATAGTACACCAGTGATGATCCATAGTACACCAGTGATGGCCCATAGTACATCAGTGATGAACTATAGTACATCTGTGATGATCCACAGTACATCAGTGATGATCTATAGTACATCAGGGATGGTCCACAGTACATCAGTGATGATCCATAGTACACCAGTGATGATCCATAGTACACCAGTGATGATCCATAGTGCATCAGTGATGCTCCATAGTACACCTGTGATGGCCCACAGTACACCTGTGATGGCCCACAGTAGATCAGTGATGATCCACAGTACATCAGGGATGATCCACAGTATATCAGGGATGATCCACAGTATATCAGTGATGAGCCATAGTACATCAGTGATGGTCCATAGTACACCAGTGATGATCCATAGTACACCAGTGATGGCCCATAGTACACCAGTGATGGCCCATAGTACACCAGTGATGATCCATAGTACACCAGTGATGGCCCATAGTACACCAGTGATGTCCCATAGTACATCAGTGATGATCCACAGTACATCAGTGATGATCCATAGTACACCAGGGATGGCCCATAGTACATCAGTGATGGCTCATAGTACATCAGTGATGATCCATAGTACATCAGTGATGATCCATAGTACACCAGTGATGATCCATAGTACATCAGTGATGGCTCATAGTACATCAGTGATGATCCATAGTACACCAGTGATGATCCATAGTACATCAGTGATGGCTCATAGTACATCAGTGATGATCCATAATACATCAGTGATGATCCATAGTACATCAGTGATGATCCATAGTACACCAGTCATGGCCCATAGTACTACAGTGATGATCTATAGTACATCAGTGATGATCCACAGTACATCAGTGATGATCCACAGTACATCAGTGATGATCCAAGGTACATCAGTGATGATCCATAGTACATCAGTGATGATCCTCAGTACATCAGGGATGGTCCACAGTATATCAGTGATGATCCATAGTACATCAGTGATGGTCCATAGTACATCAGTGATGGTCCATAGTACACCAGTGATGATCCATAGTACACCAGTGATGGCCCATAGTACACCAGTGATGGCCCATAGTACATCAGTGATGATCCATAGTACATCAGTGATGATCCACAGTACATCAGTGATGATCCACAGTACATCAGGGATGGTCCATAGTACATCAGTGATGATCCATAGTACACCAGTGATGGCCCATAGTACATCAGTGATGAACTATAGTACATCAGTGATGATCCACAGTACATCAGGGATGGTCCATAGTACATCAGTGATGATCCATAGTACACCAGTGATGATCCATAGTACACCAGTGATGGCCCATAGTACATCAGTGATGAACTATAGTACATCAGTGATGATCCACAGTACATCAGTGATGATCCATAGTACATCAGTGATGATCCACAGTACATCAGTGATGATCCACAGTACATCAGGGATGGTCCATAGTACATCAGTGATGATCCATAGTACACCAGTGATGATCCATAGTACACCAGTGATGGCCCATAGTACATCAGTGATGAACTATAGTACATCAGTGATGATCCACAGTACATCAGTGATGATCCACAGTACATCAGGGATGGTCCATAGTACACCAGTGATGATCCACAGTACACCAGTGATGATCCATAGTACACCAGTGATGGTCCATAGTACATCAGTGATGATCTATAGTACATCAGTGATGGTCCATAGTACATCAGTGATGAGCTATAGTACATCAGTGATGATCTATAGTACATCACTGATGATCCATAGTACACCAGTGATGATCCATAGTACACCAGTGATGGCCCATAGTACATCAGTGATGAACTATAGTACATCAGTGATGATCCACAGTACATCAGGGATGGTCCATAGTACATCAGTGATGATCCATAGTACATCAGTGATGATCCATAGTACACCAGTGATGGCCCATAGTACATCAGTGATGAACTATAGTACATCAGTGATGATCCACAGTACATCAGTGATGATCCATAGTACATCAGTGATGATCCACAGTACATCAGTGATGATCCACAGTACATCAGGGATGGTCCATAGTACATCAGTGATGATCCATAGTACACCAGTGATGATCCATAGTACACCAGTGATGGCCCATAGTACATCAGTGATGAACTATAGTACATCAGTGATGATCCACAGTACATCAGTGATGATCCACAGTACATCAGGGATGGTCCATAGTACACCAGTGATGATCCACAGTACACCAGTGATGATCCATAGTACACCAGTGATGGTCCATAGTACATCAGTGATGATCTATAGTACATCAGTGATGGTCCATAGTACATCAGTGATGATCTATAGTACATCAGTGATGATCTATAGTACATCAGTGATGATCCACAGTACATCAGTTATGATACACAGTACATCAGTGATGATCCACAGTACATCAGTGATGATCCACAATACTTCAGTGATGATCCACAGTACATCAGTGATGATCCACAGTACATCAGCGATGGTCCACAGTATATCAGTGATGATCCATAGTACATCAGTGATGGTCCATAGTACATCAGTGATGGTCCATAGTACACCAGTGATGATCCATAGTACACCAGTGATGATCCATAGTACACCAGTGATGGCCCATAGTACACCAGTGATGGCCCATAGTACATCAGTGATGATCCATAGTACATCAGTGATGATCCACAGTACATCAGTGATGATCCACAGTACATCAGGGATGGTCCATAGTACATCAGTGATGATCCATAGTACACCAGTGATGATCCATAGTACACCAGTGATGGCCCATAGTACATCAGTGATGAACTATAGTACATCTGTGATGATCCACAGTACATCAGGGATGGTCCATAGTACATCAGTGATGATCCATAGTACACCAGTGATGATCCATAGTACACCAGTGATGGCCCATAGTACATCAGTGATGAACTATAGTACATCAGTGATGATCCACAGTACATCAGTGATGATCCATAGTACATCAGTGATGATCCACAGTACATCAGTGATGATCCACAGTACATCAGGGATGGTCCATAGTACATCAGTGATGATCCATAGTACACCAGTGATGATCCATAGTACACCAGTGATGGCCCATAGTACTTCAGTGATGAACTATAGTACATCAGTGATGATCCACAGTACATCAGTGATGATCCACAGTACATCAGGGATGGTCCATAGTACACCAGTGATGATCCACAGTACACCAGTGATGATCCATAGTACACCAGTGATGGTCCATAGTACATCAGGGATGGTCCATAGTACATCAGTGATGATCCATAGTACACCAGTGATGATCCATAGTACACCAGTGATGGCCCATAGTACATCAGTGATGAACTATAGTACATCAGTGATGATCCACAGTACATCAGTGATGATCCACAGTACATCAGGGATGGTCCATAGTACACCAGTGATGATCCACAGTACACCAGTGATGATCCATAGTACACCAGTGATGGTCCATAGTACATCAGTGATGATCTATAGTACATCAGTGATGGTCCATAGTACATCAGTGATGATCTATAGTACATCAGTGATGATCTATAGTACATCAGTGATGATCCACAGTACATCAGTTATGATACACAGTACATCAGTGATGATCCACAGTACATCAGTGATGATCCACAATACTTCAGTGATGATCCACAGTACATCAGTGATGATCCACAGTACATCAGGGATGGTCCACAGTATATCAGTGATGATCCACAGTACATCAGTGATGGTCCATAGTACATCAGTGATGGTCCATAGTACACCAGTGATGATCCATAGTACACCAGTGATGGCCCATAGTACACCAGTGATGGCCCATAGTACATCAGTGATGAACTATAGTACATCAGTGATGATCCACAGTACATCAGGGATGGTCCATAGTACATCAGTGATGATCCATAGTACACCAGTGATGATCCATAGTACACCAGTGATGGCCCATAGTACATCAGTGATGAACTATAGTACATCAGTGATGATCCACAGTACATCAGTGATGATCCATAGTACATCAGTGATGATCCACAGTACATCAGTGATGATCCACAGTACATCAGGGATGGTCCATAGTACATCAGTGATGATCCATAGTACACCAGTGATGATCCATAGTACACCAGTGATGGCCCATAGTACATCAGTGATGAACTATAGTACATCAGTGATGATCCACAGTACATCAGTGATGATCCACAGTACATCAGGGATGGTCCATAGTACACCAGTGATGATCCACAGTACACCAGTGATGATCCATAGTACACCAGTGATGGTCCATAGTACATCAGTGATGATCTATAGTACATCAGTGATGGTCCATAGTACATCAGTGATGAGCTATAGTACATCAGTGATGATCTATAGTACATCAGTGATGATCCATAGTACACCAGTGATGATCCATAGTACACCAGTGATGGCCCATAGTACATCAGTGATGATCCATAGTACACCAGTGATGATCCATAGTACACCAGTGATGGCCCATAGTACATCAGTGATGAACTATAGTACATCAGTGATGATCCACAGTACATCAGGGATGGTCCATAGTACATCAGTGATGATCCATAGTACATCAGTGATGATCCATAGTACACCAGTGATGGCCCATAGTACATCAGTGATGAACTATAGTACATCAGTGATGATCCACAGTACATCAGTGATGATCCATAGTACATCAGTGATGATCCACAGTACATCAGTGATGATCCACAGTACATCAGGGATGGTCCATAGTACATCAGTGATGATCCATAGTACACCAGTGATGATCCATAGTACACCAGTGATGGCCCATAGTACATCAGTGATGAACTATTGTACATCAGTGATGATCCACAGTACATCAGTGATGATCCACAGTACATCAGGGATGGTCCATAGTACACCAGTGATGATCCACAGTACACCAGTGATGATCCATAGTACACCAGTGATGGTCCATAGTACATCAGTGATGATCTATAGTACATCAGTGATGGTCCATAGTACATCAGTGATGATCTATAGTACATCAGTGATGATCTATAGTACATCAGTGATGATCCACAGTACATCAGTTATGATACACAGTACATCAGTGATGATCCAAAGTACATCAGTGATGATCCACAATACTTCAGTGATGATCCACAGTACATCAGTGATGATCCACAGTACATCAGGGATGGTCCACAGTATATCAGTGATGATCCATAGTACATCAGTGATGGTCCATAGTACATCAGTGATGGTCCATAGTACACCAGTGATGATCCATAGTACACCAGTGATGATCCATAGTACACCAGTGATGGCCCATAGTACACCAGTGATGGCCCATAGTACATCAGTGATGATCCATAGTACATCAGTGATGATCCACAGTACATCAGTGATGATCCACAGTACATCAGGGATGGTCCATAGTACATCAGTGATGATCCATAGTACACCAGTGATGATCCATAGTACACCAGTTATGGCCCATAGTACATCAGTGATGAACTATAGTACATCAGTGATGATCCACAGTACATCAGGGATGGTCCATAGTACATCAGTGATGATCCATAGTACACCAGTGATGATCCATAGTACACCAGTGATGGCCCATAGTACATCAGTGATGAACTATAGTACATCAGTGATGATCCACAGTACATCAGTGATGATCCATAGTACATCAGTGATGATCCACAGTACATCAGTGATGATCCACAGTACATCAGGGATGGTCCATAGTACATCAGTGATGATCCATAGTACACCAGTGATGATCCATAGTACACCAGTGATGGCCCATAGTACTTCAGTGATGAACTATAGTACATCAGTGATGATCCACAGTACATCAGTGATGATCCACAGTACATCAGGGATGGTCCATAGTACACCAGTGATGATCCACAGTACACCAGTGATGATCCATAGTACACCAGTGATGGTCCATAGTACATCAGGGATGGTCCATAGTACATCAGTGATGATCCATAGTACACCAGTGATGATCCATAGTACACCAGTGATGGCCCATAGTACATCAGTGATGAACTATAGTACATCAGTGATGATCCACAGTACATCAGTGATGATCCACAGTACATCAGGGATGGTCCATAGTACACCAGTGATGATCCACAGTACACCAGTGATGATCCATAGTACACCAGTGATGGTCCATAGTACATCAGTGATGATCTATAGTACATCAGTGATGGTCCATAGTACATCAGTGATGATCTATAGTACATCAGTGATGATCTATAGTACATCAGTGATGATCCACAGTACATCAGTTATGATACACAGTACATCAGTGATGATCCACAGTACATCAGTGATGATCCACAATACTTCAGTGATGATCCACAGTACATCAGTGATGATCCACAGTACATCAGGGATGGTCCACAGTATATCAGTGATGATCCACAGTACATCAGTGATGGTCCATAGTACATCAGTGATGGTCCATAGTACACCAGTGATGATCCATAGTACACCAGTGATGGCCCATAGTACACCAGTGATGGCCCATAGTACATCAGTGATAAACTATAGTACATCAGTGATGATCCACAGTACATCAGGGATGGTCCATAGTACATCAGTGATGATCCATAGTACACCAGTGATGATCCATAGTACACCAGTGATGGCCCATAGTACATCAGTGATGAACTATAGTACATCAGTGATGATCCACAGTACATCAGTGATGATCCATAGTACATCAGTGATGATCCACAGTACATCAGTGATGATCCACAGTACATCAGGGATGGTCCATAGTACATCAGTGATGATCCATAGTACACCAGTGATGATCCATAGTACACCAGTGATGGCCCATAGTACATCAGTGATGAACTATAGTACATCAGTGATGATCCACAGTACATCAGTGATGATCCACAGTACATCAGGGAAGGTCCATAGTACACCAGTGATGATCCACAGTACACCAGTGATGATCCATAGTACACCAGTGATGGTCCATAGTACATCAGTGATGATCTATAGTACATCAGTGATGGTCCATAGTACATCAGTGATGAGCTATAGTACATCAGTGATGATCTATAGTACATCAGTGATGATCCATAGTACACCAGTGATGATCCATAGTACACCAGTGATGGCCCATAGTACATCAGTGATGATCCATAGTACACCAGTGATGATCCATAGTACACCAGTGATGGCCCATAGTACATCAGTGATGAACTATAGTACATCAGTGATGATCCACAGTACATCAGTGATGATCCATAGTACATCAGTGATGATCCACAGTACATCAGTGATGATCCACAGTACATCAGGGATGGTCCATAGTACATCAGTGATGATCCATAGTACACCAGTGATGATCCATAGTACACCAGTGATGGCCCACAGTATATCAGTGATGAACTATAGTACATCAGTGATGATCTTCAGTACATCAGTGATGATCCACAGTACATCAGGGATGGTCCATAGTACACCAGTGATGATCCACAGTACACCAGTGATGATCCATAGTACACCAGTGATGGTCCATAGTACATCAGTGATGATCTATATTACATCAGTGATGGTCCATAGTACATCAGTGATGATCTATAGTACATCAGTGATGATCTATAGTACATCAGTGATGATCCATAGTACATCAGTGATGATCCACAGTACATCAGTGATGTTCCACAGTACATCAGGGATGGTCCACAGTACATCGGTGATGATCCATAGTACACCAGTGATGGCCCATAGTACATCAGTGATGGTCCATAGTACATCAGTGATGATCCATAGTACATCAGTGATGATCCATAGTACACCAGTGATGGCCCATAGTACATCAGTGATGATCCATAGTACATCAGTGATGATCCACAGTACATCAGTGATGATCCACAGTACATCAGGGATGGTCCATAGTACATCAGTGATGATCCATAGTACACCAGTGATGATCCATAGTACACCAGTGATGGCCCGTAGTACATCAGTGATGAACTATAGTACATCAGTGATGATCCACAGTACATCAGTGATGATCCACAGTACATCAGGGATGGTCCATAGTACACCAGTGATGATCCACAGTACATCAGTTATGATCCACAGTACATTAGTGATGATCCACAGTACATCAGTGATGATCCACAGTACATCAGTGATGATCCACAATACTTCAGTGATGATCCACAGTACATCAGGGATGGTCCACAGTACATCAGTGATGGTCCACAGTATATCAGTGATGATCCATAGTACATCAGTGATGGTCCATAGTACATCAGTGATGGTCCATAGTACACCAGTGATGATCCATAGTACACCAGTGATGGCCCATAGTACACCAGTGATGGCCCATAGTACATCAGTGATGATCCATAGTACATCAGTGATGATCCACAGTACATCAGTGATGATCCACAGTACATCAGGGATGGTCCATAGTACATCAGTGATGATCCATAGTACACCAGTGATGATCCATAGTACACCAGTGATGGCCCATAGTACATCAGTGATGAACTATAGTACATCAGAGATGATCCACAGTACATCAGGGATGGTCCATAGTACATCAGTCATGATCCATAGTACACCAGTGATGATCCATAGTACACCAGTGATGGCCCATAGTACATCAGTGATGAACTATAGTACATCAGTGATGATCCACAGTACATCAGTGATGATCCATAGTACATCAGTGATGATCCACAGTACATCAGGGATGGTCCATAGTACATCAGTGATGATCCATAGTACACCAGTGATGATCCATAGTACACCAGTGATGGCCCATAGTACATCAGTGATGAACTATAGTACATCAGTGATGATCCACAGTACATCAGTGATGATCCACAGTACATCAGGGATGGTCCACAATACTTCAGTGATGATCCACAGTACATCAGTGATGATCCACAGTACATCAGGGATGGTCCACAGTATATCAGTGATGATCCACAGTACATCAGTGATGGTCCATAGTACATCAGTGATGGTCCATAGTACACCAGTGATGATCCATAGTACACCAGTGATGGCCCATAGTACACCAGTGATGGCCCATAGTACATCAGTGATGAACTATAGTACATCAGTGATGATCCACAGTACATCAGGGATGGTCCATAGTACATCAGTGATGATCCATAGTACACCAGTGATGATCCATAGTACACCAGTGATGGCCCATAGTACATCAGTGATGAACTATAGTACATCAGTGATGATCCACAGTACATCAGTGATGATCCATAGTACATCAGTGATGATCCACAGTACATCAGTGATGATCCACAGTACATCAGGGATGGTCCATAGTACATCAGTGATGATCCATAGTACACCAGTGATGATCCATAGTACGCCAGTGATGGCCCATAGTACATCAGTGATGAACTATAGTACATCAGTGATGATCCACAGTTCATCAGTGATGATCCACAGTACATTAGGGATGGTCCATAGTACACCAGTGATGATCCACAGTACACCAGTGATGATCCATAGTACACCAGTGATGGTCCATAGTACATCAGTGATGATCAATAGTACATCAGTGATGGTCCATAGTACATCAGTGATGAGCTATAGTACATCAGTGATGATCTATAGTACATCAGTGATGATCCATAGTACACCAGTGATGATCCATAGTACACCAGTGATGGCCCATAGTACATCAGTGATGATCCATAGTACACCAGTGATGATCCATAGTACACCAGTGATGGCCCATAGTACATCAGTGATGAACTATAGTACATCAGTGATGATCCACAGTACATCAGTGATGATCCATAGTACATCAGTGATGATCCACAGTACATCAGTGATGATCCACAGTACATCAGGGATGGTCCATAGTACATCAGTGATGATCCATAGTACACCAGTGATGATCCATAGTACACCAGTGATGGCCCACAGTATATCAGTGATGAACTATAGTACATCAGTGATGATCTACAGTACATCAGTGATGATCCACAGTACATCAGGGATGGTCCATAGTACACCAGTGATGATCCACAGTACACCAGTGATGATCCATAGTACACCAGTGATGGTCCATAGTACATCAGTGATGATCTATATTACATCAGTGATGGTCCATAGTACATCAGTGATGATCTATAGTACATCAGTGATGATCTATAGTACATCAGTGATGATCCATAGTACATCAGTGATGATCCACAGTACATCAGTGATGTTCCACAGTACATCAGGGATGGTCCACAGTACATCAGTGATGATCCATAGTACATCAGTGATGATCCACAGTACATCAGTGATGGTCCATAGTACATCAGTGATGATCCATAGTACATCAGTGATGATCCATAGTACACCAGTGATGGCCCATAGTACATCAGTGATGATCCATAGTACATCAGTGATGATCCACAGTACATCAGTGATGATCCACAGTACATCAGGGATGGTCCATAGTACATCAGTGATGATCCATAGTACACCAGTGATGATCCATAGTACACCAGTGATGGCCCATAGTACATCAGTGATGAACTATAGTACATCAGTGATGATCCACAGTACATCAGTGATGATCCACAGTACATCAGGGATGGTCCATAGTACACCAGTGATGATCCACAGTACATCAGTTATGATCCACAGTACATTAGTGATGATCCACAGTACATCAGTGATGATCCACAGTACATCAGTGATGATCCACAATACTTCAGTGATGATCCACAGTACATCAGGGATGGTCCACAGTACATCAGTGATGGTCCACAGTATATCAGTGATGATCCATAGTACATCAGTGATGGTCCATAGTACATCAGTGATGGTCCATAGTACACCAGTGATGATCCATAGTACACCAGTGATGGCCCATAGTACACCAGTGATGGCCCATAGTACATCAGTGATGATCCATAGTACATCAGTGATGATCCACAGTACTTCAGTGATGATCCACAGTACATCAGGGATGGTCCATAGTACATCAGTGATGATCCATAGTACACCAGTGATGATCCATAGTACACCAGTGATGGCCCATAGTACATCAGTGATGAACTATAGTACATCAGAGATGATCCACAGTACATCAGGGATGGTCCATAGTACATCAGTCATGATCCATAGTACACCAGTGATGATCCATAGTACACCAGTGATGGCCCATAGTACATCAGTGATGAACTATAGTACATCAGTGATGATCCACAGTACATCAGTGATGATCCATAGTACATCAGTGATGATCCACAGTACATCAGGGATGGTCCATAGTACATCAGTGATGATCCATAGTACACCAGTGATGATCCATAGTACACCAGTGATGGCCCATAGTACATCAGTGATGAACTATAGTACATCAGTGATGATCCACAGTACATCAGTGATGATCCACAGTACATCAGGGATGGTCCATAGTACACCAGTGATGATCCACAGTACACCAGTGATGATCCATAGTACACCAGTGATGGTCCATAGTACATCAGTGATGATCTATAGTACATCAGTGATGGTCCATAGTACGTCAGTGATGAGCTATAGTACATCAGTGATGATCCATAGTACACCAGTGATGATCCATAGTACACCAGTGATGGCCCATAGTACATTAGTGATGAACTATAGTACATCAGTGATGATCCACAGTACATCAGGGATGGTCCATAGTACATCAGTGTTGATCCATAGTACATCAGTGATGATCCATAGTACATCAGTGATGAACTATAGTACATCAGTGATGATCCACAGTACATCAGTGATGATCCATAGTACATCAGTGAAGATCCACAGTACATTAGTGATGATCCACAGTACATCAGGGATGGTCCATAGTACATCAGTGATGATCCATAGTACACCAGTGATGATCCATAGTACACCAGTGATGGCCCATAGTACATCAGTGATGAACTATAGTACATCAGTGATGATCCACAGTACATCAGTGATGATCCACAGTACATCAGGGATGGTCCATAGTACACCAGTGATGATCCACAGTACACCAGTGATGATCCATAGTACACCAGTGATGGCCCATAGTACATCAGTGATGAACTTTAGTACATCAGTGATGATCCACAGTACATCAGTGATGATCCATAGTACATCAGTGATGATCCACAGTACATCAGGGATGGTCCATAGTACATCAGTGATGATCCATAGTACACCAGTGATGATCCATAGTACACCAGTGATGGCCCATAGTACATCAGTGATGAACTATAGTACATCAGTGATGATCCACAGTACATCAGTGATGATCCACAGTACATCAGGGATGGTCCATAGTACATCAGTGATGATCCATAGTACACCAGTGATGATCCATAGTACACCAGTGATGGCCCATAGTACATCAGTGATGAACTATAGTACATCAGTGATGATCCACAGTACATCAGTGATGATCCACAGTACATCAGGGATGGTCCATAGTACACCAGTGATGATCCACAGTACACCAGTGATGATCCATAGTACACCAGTGATGGTCCATAGTACATCAGTGATGATCTATAGTACATCAGTGATGGTCCATAGTACGTCAGTGATGAGCTATAGTACATCAGTGATGATCTATAGTAAATCAGTGATGATCCATAGTACACCAGTGATGATCCATAGTACACCAGTGATGGCCCATAGTACATCAGTGATGAACTATAGTACATCAGTGATGATCCACAGTACATCAGGGATGGTCCATAGTACATCAGTGATGATCCATAGTACATCAGTGATGATCCACAGTACATCAGGGATGGTCCATAGTACACCAGTGATGATCCACAGTACACCAGTGATGATCCATAGTACACCAGTGATGGTCCATAGTTCATCAGGGATGGTCCATAGTACATCAGTGATGATCCATAGTACACCAGTGATGATCCATAGTACACCAGTGATGGCCCATAGTACATCAGTGATGAACTATAGTACATCAGTGATGATCCACAGTACATCAGTGATGATCCACAGTTCATCAGGGATGGTCCATAGTACACCAGTGATGATCCACAGTACACCAGTGATGATCCATAGTACACCAGTGATGGTCCATAGTACATCAGTGATGATCTATAGTACATCAGTGATGGTCCATAGTACATCAGTGATGATCTATAGTACATCAGTGATGATCTATAGTACATCAGTGATGATCCACAGTACATCAGTTATGATACACAGTACATCAGTGATGATCCACAGTACATCAGTGATGATCCACAATACTTCAGTGATGATCCACAGTACATCAGTGATGATCCACAGTACATCAGGGATGGTCCACAGTATATCAGTGATGATCCACAGTACATCAGTGATGGTCCATAGTACACCAGTGTGGACCATCCCTGATGTACTGTGGATCATCACTGAAGTATTGTGGATCATCACTGATGTACTGTGGATCATCACTGATGTACTGTGGATCATCACTAATGTACTGTGGATCATAACTGATGTACTGTGGATCATCACTGGTGTACTATGGACCATCCCTGATGTACTGTGGATCATCACTGATGTACTGTGGATCATCACTGATGTACTATAGTTCATCACTGATGTACTATGGGCCATCACTGGTGTACTATGGATCATCACTGGTGTACTATGGATCATCACTGATGTACTATGGACCATCCCTGATGTACTGTGGATCATCACTGATGTACTGTGGATCATCACTGATGTACTATGGATCATCACTGATGTACTATGGGCCATCACTGGTGTACTATGGATCATCACTGATGTACTATGGATCATCACTGATGTACTATGGACCATCACTGATGTACTGTGGATCATCACTGATGTACTATGGATCATCACTGATGTACTGTGGACCATCCCTGATGTACTGTGGAACATCACTGATGTACTGTGGATCATCACTGATGTACTATGGATCATCACTGATGTACTATAGATCATCACTGATGTACTATAGATCATCACTGATGTACTATGGACCATCACTGATGTAATATAGATCATCACTGATGTACTATGGACCATCACTGGTGTACTATGGATCATCACTGGTGTACTGTGGATCATCACTGGTGTACTATGGACCATCCCTGATGTACTGTGGATCATCACTGATGTACTGTAGATCATCACTGATGTACTATAGTTCATCACTGATATACTGTGGGCCATCACTGGTGTACTATGGATCATCACTGGTGTACTATGGATCATCACTGATGTACTATGGACCATCCCTGATGTACTGTGGATCATCACTGATGTACTGTGGATCATCACTGATGTACTATGGATCATCACTGATGTACTGTGGATCATCACTGATGTACTATAGTTCATCACTGATGTACTATGGGCCATCACTGGTGTACTATGGATCATCACTGGTGTACTATGGATCATCACTGATGTACTATGGGCCATCACTGGTGTACTATGGATCATCACTGGTGTACTATGGATCATCACTGATGTACTATAGATCATCACTGATGTACTATAGCTCATCACTGATGTACTATGGACCATCACTGATGTACTATTGATCATCACTGATGTACTATGGACCATCACTGGTGTACTATGGATCATCACTGGTGTACTGTGGATCATCACTGGTGTACTATGGACCATCCCTAATGTACTGTGGATCATCACTGATGAACTGTGGATCATCACTGATGTACTATAGTTCATCACTGATGTACTATGGGCCATCACTGGTGTACTATGGATCATCACTGGTGTACTATGGATCATCACTGATGTACTATGGACCATCCCTGATGTACTGTGGATCATCACTGATGTACTGTGGATCATCACTGATGTACTATGGATCATCACTGATGTACTGTGGATCATCACTGATGTACTATAGTTCATCACTGATGTACTATGGGCCATCACTGGTGTACTATGGATCATCACTGGTGTACTATGGATCATCACTGATGTACTATGGACCATCCCTGATGTACTGTGGATCATCACTGATGTACTATAGTTCATCACTGATGTACTATGGGCCATCACTGGTGTACTATGGGCCATCACTGGTGTACTATGGATCATCACTGGTGTACTATGGACCATCACTGATGTACTATGGACCATCACTGATGTACTGTGGATCATCACTGATATACTGTGGACCATCCCTGATGTACTGTGGATCATCACTGATGTACTGTGGATCATCACTGAAGTATTGTGGACCATCCCTGATGTACTGTGGATCATCACTGATGTACTGTGGATCATCACTGATGTACTATAGTTCATCACTGATGTACTATGGGCCATCACTGGTGTACTATGGATCATCACTGGTGTACTATGGATCATCACTGATGTACTATGGACCATCCCTGATGTACTGTGGATCATCACTGATGTACTATGGATCATCACTGATGTACTGTGGATCATCACTGATGTACTATAGTTCATCACTGATGTACTATGGGCCATCACTGGTGTACTATGGATCATCACTGGTGTACTATGGATCATGACTGATGTACTATGGACCATCCCTGATGTACTGTGGATCATCTCTGATGTACTATAGTTCATCACTGATGTACTATGGGCCATCACTGGTGTACTATGGATCATCACTGGTGTACTATGGATCATCACTGATGTACTATGGACCATCCCTGATGTACTGTGGATCATCACTGATGTACTGTGGATCATCACTGATGTACTATGGATCATCACTGATGTACTATGGGCCATCACTGGTGTACTATGGGCCATCACTGGTGTACTATGGATCATCACTGGTGTACTATGGACCATCACTGATGTACTATGGACCATCACTGATGTACTATGGATCATCACTGATATACTGTGGACCATCACTGATGTACTGTGGACCATCCCTGATGTACTGTGGATCATCACTGAAGTATTGTGGATCATCACTGATGTACTGTGGATCATCACTGATGTACTGTGGATCATCACTAATGTACTGTGGATCATAACTGATGTACTGTGGATCATCACTGGTGTACTATGGACCATCCCTGATGTACTGTGGATCATCACTGATGTACTGTGGATCATCACTGATGTACTATATTTCATCACTGATGTACTATGGGCCATCACTGGTGTACTATGGATCATCACTGGTGTACTATGGATCATCACTGATGTACTATGGACCATCCCTGATGTACTGTGGATCATCACTGATGTACTGTGGATCATCACTGATGTACTATGGATCATCACTGATGTACTATGGGCCATCACTGGTGTACTATGGATCATCACTGATGTACTATGGATCATCACTGATGTACTATGGACCATCACTGATGTACTATGGGCCATCACTGGTGTACTATGGATCATCACCGATGTACTGTGGACCATCCCTGATGTACTGTGGAACATCACTGATGTACTGTGGATCATCACTGATGTACTATGGATCATCACTGATGTACTATAGATCATCACTGATGTACTATAGATCATCACTGATGTACTATGGACCATCACTGATGTAATATAGATCATCACTGATGTACTATGGACCATCACTGGTGTACTATGGATCATCACTGGTGTACTGTGGATCATCACTGGTGTACTATGGACCATCCCTGATGTACTGTGGATCATCACTGATGTACTGTAGATCATCACTGATGTACTATAGTTCATCACTGATATACTGTGGGCCATCACTGGTGTACTATGGATCATCACTGGTGTACTATGGATCATCACTGATGTACTATGGACCATCCCTGATGTACTGTGGATCATCACTGATGTACTGTGGATCATCACTGATGTACTATGGATCATCACTGATGTACTGTGGATCATCACTGATGTACTATAGTTCATCACTGATGTACTATGGGCCATCACTGGTGTACTATGGATCATCACTGGTGTACTATGGATCATCACTGATGTACTATGGGCCATCACTGGTGTACTATGGATCATCACTGGTGTACTATGGATCATCACTGATGTACTATAGATCATCACTGATGTACTATAGCTCATCACTGATGTACTATGGACCATCACTGATGTACTATAGATCATCACTGATGTACTATGGACCATCACTGGTGTACTATGGATCATCACTGGTGTACTGTGGATCATCACTGGTGTACTATGGACCATCCCTGATGTACTGTGGATCATCACTGATGTACTGTGGATCATCACTGATGTACTATAGTTCATCACTGATGTACTATGGGCCATCACTGGTGTACTATGGATCATCACTGGTGTACTATGGATCATCACTGATGTACTATGGACCATCCCTGATGTACTGTGGATCATCACTGATGTACTGTGGATCATCACTGATGTACTATGGATCATCACTGATGTACTGTGGATCATCACTGATGTACTATAGTTCATCACTGATGTACTATGGGCCATCACTGGTGTACTATGGATCATCACTGGTGTACTATGGATCATCACTGATGTACTATGGACCATCCCTGATGTACTGTGGATCATCACTGATGTACTATAGTTCATCACTGATGTACTATGGGCCATCACTGGTGTACTATGGGCCATCACTGGTGTACTATGGATCATCACTGGTGTACTATGGACCATCACTGATGTACTATGGACCATCACTGATGTACTGTGGATCATCACTGATATACTGTGGACTAGGGATGAGCTTCGTGTTCGAGTCGAACATACGTTCGACTCGAACATTGGCTGTTCGATCGTTCGACGAAGATCGAACGATTTGGGCCGTTCGCGCCAAATTCGAGTGACGCGAACGGCCCACAATGCACTACGCCATCGCAGTGTCATCCAGGCGCTGTGATTGGCCAAGCATGCACTGTGACCCCGCATGCTTGGCCAATCACAGCGCCGGCAGCGAGGAGAGCAATGATTGGCCACAGGCAGGATGCCTGTGGCCAATTATTGCTGAGGGTGTTTAGTACACGCCCCACACTATAAAAGGCCGCCAGCACGGCGGCCTAGTGTAGTGTGTTCCGGAGCAGGGATAGAGTAGCATAGGCAGGGACAGTGACTGTTATTTCTTTCTTGCTTAACCTGGATTCCTTTAGTTTAGGGAAAGAGAAGGATAGGTAGGGAGAGTGTCAGTGTGTTTTGTGCTTCTGCTATAGTGTGCTTAAAAAAAAACATTTATTCTAGGGACAGAAAACTCTAGGTAGGGACAGTGTCAGTTTCTTTCACTCTGCAAGTCCTTGTTTCCAGGGACCTGGAAGGACAGTGAGTGAATTGTCCTTTTGCTATATTGTGATTAAAAAAAACATTTATTCTAGGGACAGAAAACTCTAGGTAGGGACAGTGTCAGTTTCTTTCACTCTGCAAGTCCTTGTTTCCAGGGACCTGGAAGGACAGTGAGTGAATTGTCCTTTTGCTATATTGTGATTAAAAAAAACATTTATTCTAGGGACAGAAAACTCTAGGTAGGGACAGTGTCAGTTTCTTTCACTCTGCAAGTCCTTGTTTCCAGGGACCTGGAAGGACAGTGAGTGAATTGTCCTTTTGCTATATTGTGATTAAAAAAAACATTTATTCTAGGGACAGAAAACTCTAGGTAGGGACAGTGTCAGTTTCTTTCACTCTGCAAGTCCTTGTTTCCAGGGACCTGGAAGGACAGTGAGTGAATTGTCCTTTTGCTATATTGTGATTAAAAAAAACATTTTTTTCTAGGGACAGAAAACTGTAGGTAGGGAGAGTATTTTTTTTCTTTCACTCTGCAAGTCCTTGTTTCCAGGGACCTGTAAGGACAGTGAGTTAATTGTCCTTGTGCTATATTGTGCTGAAAAAAACATTTATTCCAGGGACAGAAAACTCTAGGTAGGGACAGTGTCAGTTTCTTTCACTCTGCAAGTCCTTGTTTCCAGGGACCTGGAAGGACAGTGAGTGAATTGTCCTTTTGCTATATTGTGATTAAAAAAAACATTTTTTTCTAGGGACAGAAAACTGTAGGTAGGGAGAGTGTTTTTTTTCTTTCACTCTGCAAGTCCTTGTTTCCAGGGACCTGTAAGGACAGTGAGTTAATTTTCCTTGTGCTATATTGTGATTAAAAAAAACATTTATTCTAGGGACAGAAAACTCTAGGTAGGGACAGTGTCAGTTTCTTTCACTCTGCAAGTCCTTGTTTCCAGGGACCTGGAAGGACAGTGAGTGAATTGTCCTTTTGCTATATTGTGATTAAAAAAAACATTTATTCTAGGGACAGAAAACTCTAGGTAGGGACAGTGTCAGTTTCTTTCACTCTGCAAGTCCTTGTTTCCAGGGACCTGGAAGGACAGTGAGTGAATTGTCCTTTTGCTATATTGTGATTAAAAAAAACATTTTTTTCTAGGGACAGAAAACTGTAGGTAGGGAGAGTATTTTTTTTCTTTCACTCTGCAAGTCCTTGTTTCCAGGGACCTGTAAGGACAGTGAGTTAATTGTCCTTGTGCTATATTGTGCTGAAAAAAACATTTATTCCAGGGACAGAAAACTCTAGGTAGGGACAGTGTCAGTTTCTTTCACTCTGCAAGTCCTTGTTTCCAGGGACCTGGAAGGACAGTGAGTGAATTGTCCTTTTGCTATATTGTGATTAAAAAAAACATTTTTTTCTAGGGACAGAAAACTGTAGGTAGGGAGAGTATTTTTTTTCTTTCACTCTGCAAGTCCTTGTTTCCAGGGACCTGTAAGGACAGTGAGTTAATTTTCCTTGTGCTATATTGTGATTAAAAAAAACATTTATTCTAGGGACAGAAAACTCTAGGTAGGGACAGTGTCAGTTTCTTTCACTCTGCAAGTCCTTGTTTCCAGGGACCTGGAAGGACAGTGAGTGAATTGTCCTTTTGCTATATTGTGATTAAAAAAAACATTTTTTTCTAGGGACAGAAAACTGTAGGTAGGGAGAGTATTTTTTTTCTTTCACTCTGCAAGTCCTTGTTTCCAGGGACCTGTAAGGACAGTGAGTTAATTGTCCTTGTGCTATATTGTGCTGAAAAAAACATTTATTCCAGGGACAGAAAACTCTAGGTAGGGACAGTGTCAGTTTCTTTCACTCTGCAAGTCCTTGTTTCCAGGGACCTGGAAGGACAGTGAGTGAATTGTCCTTTTGCTATATTGTGATAAAAAAAAACATTTTTTTCTAGGGACAGAAAACTGTAGGTAGGGAGAGTGTTTTTTTTCTTTCACTCTGCAAGTCCTTGTTTCCAGGGACCTGTAAGGACAGTGAGTTAATTTTCCTTGTGCTATATTGTGATTAAAAAAAACATTTATTCTAGGGACAGAAAACTCTAGGTAGGGACAGTGTCAGTTTCTTTCACTCTGCAAGTCCTTGTTTCCAGGGACCTGGAAGGACAGTGAGTGAATTGTCCTTTTGCTATATTGTGATTAAAAAAAACATTTTTTTCTAGGGACAGAAAACTGTAGGTAGGGAGAGTGTTTTTTTTCTTTCACTCTGCAAGTCCTTGTTTCCAGGGACCTGTAAGGACAGTGAGTTAATTTTCCTTGTGCTATATTGTGATTAAAAAAAACATTTATTCTAGGGACAGAAAACTCTAGGTAGGGACAGTGTCAGTTTCTTTCACTCTGCAAGTCCTTGTTTCCAGGGACCTGGAAGGACAGTGAGTGAATTGTCCTTTTGCTATATTGTGATTAAAAAAAACATTTATTCTAGGGACAGAAAACTCTAGGTAGGGACAGTGTCAGTTTCTTTCACTCTGCAAGTCCTTGTTTCCAGGGACCTGGAAGGACAGTGAGTGAATTGTCCTTTTGCTATATTGTGATTAAAAAAAACATTTTTTTCTAGGGACAGAAAACTGTAGGTAGGGAGAGTATTTTTTTTCTTTCACTCTGCAAGTCCTTGTTTCCAGGGACCTGTAAGGACAGTGAGTTAATTGTCCTTGTGCTATATTGTGCTGAAAAAAACATTTATTCCAGGGACAGAAAACTCTAGGTAGGGACAGTGTCAGTTTCTTTCACTCTGCAAGTCCTTGTTTCCAGGGACCTGGAAGGACAGTGAGTGAATTGTCCTTTTGCTATATTGTGATTAAAAAAAACATTTTTTTCTAGGGACAGAAAACTGTAGGTAGGGAGAGTATTTTTTTTCTTTCACTCTGCAAGTCCTTGTTTCCAGGGACCTGTAAGGACAGTGAGTTAATTTTCCTTGTGCTATATTGTGATTAAAAAAAACATTTATTCTAGGGACAGAAAACTCTAGGTAGGGACAGTGTCAGTTTCTTTCACTCTGCAAGTCCTTGTTTCCAGGGACCTGGAAGGACAGTGAGTGAATTGTCCTTTTGCTATATTGTGATTAAAAAAAACATTTTTTTCTAGGGACAGAAAACTGTAGGTAGGGAGAGTATTTTTTTTCTTTCACTCTGCAAGTCCTTGTTTCCAGGGACCTGTAAGGACAGTGAGTTAATTGTCCTTGTGCTATATTGTGCTGAAAAAAACATTTATTCCAGGGACAGAAAACTCTAGGTAGGGACAGTGTCAGTTTCTTTCACTCTGCAAGTCCTTGTTTCCAGGGACCTGGAAGGACAGTGAGTGAATTGTCCTTTTGCTATATTGTGATAAAAAAAAACATTTTTTTCTAGGGACAGAAAACTGTAGGTAGGGAGAGTGTTTTTTTTCTTTCACTCTGCAAGTCCTTGTTTCCAGGGACCTGTAAGGACAGTGAGTTAATTTTCCTTGTGCTATATTGTGATTAAAAAAAACATTTATTCTAGGGACAGAAAACTCTAGGTAGGGACAGTGTCAGTTTCTTTCACTCTGCAAGTCCTTGTTTCCAGGGACCTGGAAGGACAGTGAGTGAATTGTCCTTTTGCTATATTGTGATTAAAAAAAACATTTTTTTCTAGGGACAGAAAACTGTAGGTAGGGAGAGTGTTTTTTTTCTTTCACTCTGCAAGTCCTTGTTTCCAGGGACCTGTAAGGACAGTGAGTTAATTTTCCTTGTGCTATATTGTGATTAAAAAAAACATTTATTCTAGGGACAGAAAACTCTAGGTAGGGACAGTGTCAGTTTCTTTCACTCTGCAAGTCCTTGTTTCCAGGGACCTGGAAGGACAGTGAGTGAATTGTCCTTTTGCTATATTGTGATTAAAAAAAACATTTATTCTAGGGACAGAAAACTCTAGGTAGGGACAGTGTCAGTTTCTTTCACTCTGCAAGTCCTTGTTTCCAGGGACCTGGAAGGACAGTGAGTGAATTGTCCTTTTGCTATATTGTGATTAAAAAAAACATTTTTTTCTAGGGACAGAAAACTGTAGGTAGGGAGAGTATTTTTTTTCTTTCACTCTGCAAGTCCTTGTTTCCAGGGACCTGTAAGGACAGTGAGTTAATTGTCCTTGTGCTATATTGTGCTGAAAAAAACATTTATTCCAGGGACAGAAAACTCTAGGTAGGGACAGTGTCAGTTTCTTTCACTCTGCAAGTCCTTGTTTCCAGGGACCTGGAAGGACAGTGAGTGAATTGTCCTTTTGCTATATTGTGATTAAAAAAAACATTTTTTTCTAGGGACAGAAAACTGTAGGTAGGGAGAGTATTTTTTTTCTTTCACTCTGCAAGTCCTTGTTTCCAGGGACCTGTAAGGACAGTGAGTTAATTTTCCTTGTGCTATATTGTGATTAAAAAAAACATTTATTCTAGGGACAGAAAACTCTAGGTAGGGACAGTGTCAGTTTCTTTCACTCTGCAAGTCCTTGTTTCCAGGGACCTGGAAGGACAGTGAGTGAATTGTCCTTTTGCTATATTGTGATTAAAAAAAACATTTTTTTCTAGGGACAGAAAACTGTAGGTAGGGAGAGTATTTTTTTTCTTTCACTCTGCAAGTCCTTGTTTCCAGGGACCTGTAAGGACAGTGAGTTAATTGTCCTTGTGCTATATTGTGCTGAAAAAAACATTTATTCCAGGGACAGAAAACTCTAGGTAGGGACAGTGTCAGTTTCTTTCACTCTGCAAGTCCTTGTTTCCAGGGACCTGGAAGGACAGTGAGTGAATTGTCCTTTTGCTATATTGTGATAAAAAAAAACATTTTTTTCTAGGGACAGAAAACTGTAGGTAGGGAGAGTGTTTTTTTTCTTTCACTCTGCAAGTCCTTGTTTCCAGGGACCTGTAAGGACAGTGAGTTAATTTTCCTTGTGCTATATTGTGATTAAAAAAAACATTTATTCTAGGGACAGAAAACTCTAGGTAGGGACAGTGTCAGTTTCTTTCACTCTGCAAGTCCTTGTTTCCAGGGACCTGGAAGGACAGTGAGTGAATTGTCCTTTTGCTATATTGTGATTAAAAAAAACATTTTTTTCTAGGGACAGAAAACTGTAGGTAGGGAGAGTGTTTTTTTTCTTTCACTCTGCAAGTCCTTGTTTCCAGGGACCTGTAAGGACAGTGAGTTAATTTTCCTTGTGCTATATTGTGATTAAAAAAAACATTTATTCTAGGGACAGAAAACTCTAGGTAGGGACAGTGTCAGTTTCTTTCACTCTGCAAGTCCTTGTTTCCAGGGACCTGGAAGGACAGTGAGTGAATTGTCCTTTTGCTATATTGTGATTAAAAAAAACATTTATTCTAGGGACAGAAAACTCTAGGTAGGGACAGTGTCAGTTTCTTTCACTCTGCAAGTCCTTGTTTCCAGGGACCTGGAAGGACAGTGAGTGAATTGTCCTTTTGCTATATTGTGATTAAAAAAAACATTTTTTTCTAGGGACAGAAAACTGTAGGTAGGGAGAGTATTTTTTTTCTTTCACTCTGCAAGTCCTTGTTTCCAGGGACCTGTAAGGACAGTGAGTTAATTGTCCTTGTGCTATATTGTGCTGAAAAAAACATTTATTCCAGGGACAGAAAACTCTAGGTAGGGACAGTGTCAGTTTCTTTCACTCTGCAAGTCCTTGTTTCCAGGGACCTGGAAGGACAGTGAGTGAATTGTCCTTTTGCTATATTGTGATTAAAAAAAACATTTTTTTCTAGGGACAGAAAACTGTAGGTAGGGAGAGTATTTTTTTTCTTTCACTCTGCAAGTCCTTGTTTCCAGGGACCTGTAAGGACAGTGAGTTAATTTTCCTTGTGCTATATTGTGATTAAAAAAAACATTTATTCTAGGGACAGAAAACTCTAGGTAGGGACAGTGTCAGTTTCTTTCACTCTGCAAGTCCTTGTTTCCAGGGACCTGGAAGGACAGTGAGTGAATTGTCCTTTTGCTATATTGTGATTAAAAAAAACATTTTTTTCTAGGGACAGAAAACTGTAGGTAGGGAGAGTATTTTTTTTCTTTCACTCTGCAAGTCCTTGTTTCCAGGGACCTGTAAGGACAGTGAGTTAATTGTCCTTGTGCTATATTGTGCTGAAAAAAACATTTATTCCAGGGACAGAAAACTCTAGGTAGGGACAGTGTCAGTTTCTTTCACTCTGCAAGTCCTTGTTTCCAGGGACCTGGAAGGACAGTGAGTGAATTGTCCTTTTGCTATATTGTGATAAAAAAAACATTTTTTTCTAGGGACAGAAAACTGTAGGTAGGGAGAGTGTTTTTTTTCTTTCACTCTGCAAGTCCTTGTTTCCAGGGACCTGTAAGGACAGTGAGTTAATTTTCCTTGTGCTATATTGTGATTAAAAAAAACATTTATTCTAGGGACAGAAAACTCTAGGTAGGGACAGTGTCAGTTTCTTTCACTCTGCAAGTCCTTGTTTCCAGGGACCTGGAAGGACAGTGAGTGAATTGTCCTTTTGCTATATTGTGCTGAAAAAAACATTTATTCCAGGGACAGAAAACTCTAGGTAGGGACAGTGTCAGTTTCTTTCACTCTGCAAGTCCTTGTTTCCAGGGACCTGGAAGGACAGTGAGTGAATTGTCCTTTTGCTATATTGTGATTAAAAAAAACATTTTTTTCTAGGGACAGAAAACTGTAGGTAGGGAGAGTGTTTTTTTTCTTTCACTCTGCAAGTCCTTGTTTCCAGGGACCTGTAAGGACAGTGAGTTAATTTTCCTTGTGCTATATTGTGATTAAAAAAAACATTTTTTCTAGGGACAGAAAACTGTAGGTAGGGAGAGTGTTTTTTTTCTTTCACTCTGCAAGTCCTTGTTTCCAGGGACAGAGAAGGACACCTGAAGGTAGCCCTTATTGCTTTTTTCCCATCTCCCTGCAGGCCATCTATTAGAATGTCTGGAAGGCAAACAAGGAGAGGCAGACAGTCAGGAGGCAATAAAAGAGGGCAAGCAGGCTCTGTGTCTGGGGGCAACAGTGCTGGTCGTGGACGCGGTGCATTGTCATCAGCACATGGCCATGGGACACGCTTGTCCTTCTTTTCGGCAGCTGGACATGTTGAGCCACATCATGCCGAAGACTTGGTAGAGTGGATGACCAAGCCCTCCTCCTCCTCCTCATCCTCTCTCACCCAGGCTCAGGGTACTGGAAAAGCAGCTGCCAAAGCATCGTCTTCCCTGGTATCAATGTCAGACAAATCATCAGTCACTCCTTCCCTAGACCCACCATGTCCTCCTCCTGAGGAGTCCCCCGAACTGTTTCAGCACAGTGTTGGGTACATGCTCCAGGAGGATGCCCAGCGTTTCGAAGGGTCTGATGATGAAACCCAGCTAGAGGAAGGCAGTAGCGTGAGAGCAGACAGAGGGGATGCTCAAGAAGGACACCAATCTGGCAGTCATGTTCCAGCAGCTGCAGCATACTGCCAGATTGGCTCCAGTGATGAGGAGGGAGGGGATGATGAGGTCAATGACTCCACGTGGGTGCCTAATAGGAGAGAGGAGGAGGAGGAGGATGAGGAGGAGGCACATCTCCAACGAGGCAGGATGCCCTTTGGTGGCCAGCGTAAGGGCAGTACACCGACGGAATCACACCGCAGAGCTCCGCCTGTGCAGGGCGCTGCCTCTGCCCGTCATTCAAAAAGTTCTTTGGTGTGGGCCTTTTTTGAGGCTAGTGCATCAGATCGCACAGCTGCTGTTTGCAACATATGTCTCAAGCGTATATCGCGTGGCCAAAACATCAGCCGCTTGGGTACCACATGCCTGACCAGACATATGTTGACCTGCCATGCAGCTCGTTGGCAAGCCTACCTCAAAGACCCACACCAAAGAACAAAGCGGACCTCTCCTTGCACCGCATCAGCTGGGATCTCCAACCCCACTATAACTTCAGTCCTCTCTGAAACATGCACTGAGAGGAATGAAGGTGTAGAATTAGGTGTGTCACAGCCAAGTACTTGCGCCCACTCTGCTAGCAGTACACCGACGTCCGATTCTAGCAGGCAAATTTCCCTGCCCCAGCTGCTGGACCGTCGAAAGAAGTTCACTCCCAGCCATCCACATGCCCAGCGGTTGAATGCTAGCTTGGCTAAATTGCTAGCGCTTCAACTGCTGCCTTTTCAGTTGGTAGACTCGGCCCCCTTCCGTGAGTTTGTGCAATGTGCGGTTCCTCAGTGGCAGGTTCCCAAACGCCACTTTTTCTCACGGAAGGCTATTCCGGCTCTCTACCGGCATGTGGAAGGCAATGTCTTGGCCTCGCTGGACAGGGCGGTCAGCGGTAAGGTGCATATTACCGCTGACTCATGGTCCAGCAGGCATGGACAGGGACGTTACCTTTCTTTCACGGCCCATTGGGTCACTCTTTTGGCAGCTGGGAAGGATTCAGGACAAGGTGCAGTAGTGTTGGAGGTTGTCCCACCGCCACGCCTCCAAAATGCTACTACTGGTTGTGACACACCTCTCTCCTCCACCCCCTCCTCTTCTTCTTCCTCCATGGCCTCTTCCTGTGGTTTGTCCTATGAACCAGCGGTGCTCCGTAGCCGTTCACGGGGCTACGCAAGTACGCAGGCAAAAAGATGCCATGCCGTGCTTGCGCTGGTGTGTTTGGGGGACAGAAGCCACACTGGGGCAGAGGTCCTGTCTGCTCTGCAGGGCCAGGCCGAGAGGTGGTTGACGCCACGCCAGCTTAAGCCAGGAATGGTGGTTTGCGACAATGGCACCAACCTCCTCTCCGCCCTCCGACAGGGACAACTGACCCATGTGCCCTGTGTGGCTCACGTCCTTAACCTGGTGGTGCAGCGGTTCTTGGGCAGGTACCCGGGCTTACAGGATGTCCTGAGGCAGGCCAGGAAAGTCTGTGTGCATTTCCGCAGATCTTATAATGCCAGTGCTCGCCTGGCTGAGCTGCAAAAGGAGTTGAACCTGCCCAAGAACCGCCTTATATGTGACATGCCCACCAGGTGGAACTCAACGTTGGCCATGCTGCAGCGGCTGCACACGCAGCAGAGGGCCATCAATGAGTACCTGTGCGACTACGGCACCAGGACAGGGTCAGGGGAGCTTGGTTTTTTTTCTCCACGCCAGTGGGGCATGATCAGGGATGCATGCACTGTCCTGGCACCATTTGAGGAGGCCACGAGGATGGTGAGCAGTGACAGTGCATGCATCAGTGACACTGTACCTCTTGTCCACCTGTTGGAGCACACGCTGCGTGGAATAATGGACAGGGCACTTGAGGCAGAACAGAGGCAGGAAGAGGAGGACTTCCTTGCCTCTCAAGGCCCCCTTTACCCAGACAGTGTTCCTTCTGTCCCACCCATCGCACAGGAAGAGGAGGAGGAGGAGGAGGAGGAGGAGGATTGTGTCAGCATGGAGGTGGAGGCTGGCACTCAGCATCATCAGCAGCAGTCTTTTAGGGATGATTTACAGTCCCAAGAAACCAGTGGACTTGTACGTGGCTGGGAGGAGGTGGCTGCGGATCATGTCGTCCTTAGTGACCCAGAGGACTCCGGAGCGAATGCCTCAGCAAACCTACGCTGCATGGCCTCCCTGATCCTGCAAAGTCTGCGGAAGGATCCTCGTATTCTTCGGATCAAGGAGAGGGACCATTACTGGCTGGCCACTCTCCTTGATCCACGGTACAAGGGTAAGGTTGCGGACCTTATGTTACCGTCGCAGAGGGAGCAGAGGATGAGACAACTCCGGGAGGCCTTGCAGAAAGGTCTGTGCAACGCGTTCCCAGAGACTGGGAGGTTGCAAACTCCTGGTCCTGGACAACGAGTTGCTGAGGCTTCGGCCAGTCAAAGAAGGAGCGGTGGGGAAGGTGGCCGTCTGACCGATGCGTTCAGACAATTCTTTAGTCCGCAGCCCCAAAGTATGATTGGTTCCAGCAACCATCGCCAGCGTCTGATAAACATGGTGCAGGAATATCTAGGGGCAAGGTCAGACTTGGACACCTTCCCCACCGAAAATCCTCTGGCTTACTGGGTCTTGAGGATGGATCACTGGCCAGAGCTTGCACAGTATGCAATTGAGCTACTGGCCTGTCCTGCATCCAGCGTTCTTTCGGAACGCACATTCAGTGCTGCTGGAGGATTTGTCACGGATCACAGGGTGCGCCTGTCCACCGACTCGGTTGATCGACTGACTTTCATCAAGATGAACCAGTCTTGGATCACCACCAGCTACCACACACCTGATGCTGATATAACAGACTAATTGATTTTAAAATGTCACATCCCTTCAAGACTGATGCTGATGCTGAGTGCCTGTGCTGTTATGTTGACTGCCTATCCTCCTCCTCCGAGTCCTCAATGATACGATTGATGATGATAGCTTGGAAGATCATTTTTGTTTATGGGTGCCGCCACCAGTGCCTAACGCCCAATTTTTCAGCCCCTGTTTAACAGGGGCGTGTAATTACAATTTTTGAAGCAATACTTTGCAACAGGGCTCATTGCTGTGCTCCAAGTACAGTATCTGTGAGGAGTTGCAGTGTTGTGCCACCAGTGCCTAAGGCCCAATTTTTCAGCCCCTGTTTAACAGGGGCGTGTCATTACAATTTTTGAAGCAATACTTTGCAACAGGGCTCA